>MDKI01224715.1:0-17021 GCA_005239505.1 Nicotiana paniculata | reverse complement strand
ATCTGGGTCGTGACAGTTGGCTAAGTTTTGATTCATCGAGGGGGCCAATGGATGTAAGATGTTGTTCATCCACATCTAATTTATGTAGTTGGTCATGGCAAGGTGCATGCCTTCTGAAACCAACTGGGCTAGGTAGTTTATGTTCTGGATGATGAGGACTGAGTCCTGCCCGTTAATTTTTAGGTTGAAGGAGATCGCATGGACCATTAGGCCCAGCTTGATCCAGGATTGTTTTTGATGGTTGGGTGGGCTTGGTGGTTGAGTATAAATCACTAGTTGAGTAGGTAATTGTCCAGTGGGTATGGTTGTAATTGTCCAGTGGGTATGGTTGTTGAAGGCGTTGCAGTTGAACAAGCCTGTACCTCCTTCTTAAAGTGAATGGTGTTCGAGGCATGGTGGTTGATATGGTGGTTTAGTATAGAGGTCTGTAGGCTAGGAGATATGATTTCTGATGGTGGAATTGGGAGGTTTACATTAGGGTCTATTTGCATGGAAGAAGAGGGCTCTTGCGTGTGAATTTTAACAAGATCCCTTGTAGATGTCACGTCCTACATTTGTTCTTTTCTTTTTTTCCATGTGTTCTACGTGAGGGTGATCATTTATCGGCATAAAGATTGTATTAGGGCGATTTGTCAGTGGGTTATGATTAATAGGGGGATTTCTTGTGGAGTAGATATCTTATGGGGGTTTGTATTGTAGAGTGAAGGGTCATAAGTAGAGTGATAGGCTCTTGTTTAGGGGGGGGGGATAATAATTTTGATGCCAGTAGTAGAAATTGTATCATTAGAGGACATGTTATATAACGACTCGATCGGTCATTTTGCTTTTTAGAATCTGGTTCCCCTAAATAAGGCTTCCCGTATGTGCTTTTATTGTTTTATGACTTGTGGGGATGTTTAGTTTGGGATTTGGAAGGGTTTGAGTTGATATCAGAACACTTGGTTCCTTAAGTTGGCCTTAAAAGGCTAAGTTTGACTTCGGTCAATGTTTTTAGTAAACGACCTCGAAATCGCGATCTGACGGTTCCAATAGATTCATATGATGATTTCGTACTTGGGCGTATATTCGGATCGGGTTTTGGATGACTCGGGAGCGTTTCGGCGCCTAATAGTGAAAGTTGGATCTTTGAAGGTTTTAAAGTTCTTTATATTTGGTTTGGAGTAGGTTTTGGTGCTATCAAGATTCAATTGGGATTTCGACACCGGGAATAGTTCCATAATTTCATTAATGACTTGCACGTAAAATTTGGCATCATTCCGAGTTGATTTGATAGGAATCGGTCACGCGGAAGTATTTTTAGAAGTTTTTGAGTTCATGATTTAATCCATGCGTTTTGGCATCCGATTCGTGATTTTAGATGTTATTTCAGTGTTTCAATTGCGTGAGCGAGTTCGTATGATGTTTTTAGACTTGTGTGGGCATTTGGTGTGGAGCCTCGAGGGCTCGGGTGAGTTTCAGACGTGCTCGAATGGATGAGAAAGCTTCAATTTTCTGGTTTTTCTTTGCTGGTGTCTCGGGTATTGCAAATGCGAGAATTGCTTCGCATTTGCGAGAAAGGCTTTGCATTTGCGAAGAAGCCTGATCTGGGCAGGACTCCCATTTGCGAGATTTCCATTCGCATTTGCGACCGGCCTGCCTTCGCATTTGTGAGTTTTGGTCGCATTTGCGATCTTGAAAAAGGGAGCAAGTTTTGCATTTGCGCTTATTTTGTTGCATTTTCGACCTTCGCATTGTAAACCAGGTGTCGCAAATGCGCCATCTGCAACCTGTGCAACAACTGTATTAAATGTGGGACTTAGGCCGTTTGGCTCATTTTCATTCATCTCTTGGGCGATTTTTGGAGATCTTGGAAGGGGGTTTCACCTAGCACTTTGAGGTAAGTAATTTCTACACAATGTGAGTTAAATACATAGATTATGGGTTGAATAATATGTAAAAATTTGTGAAATCATTGGTTTTGATGAAAGACCTAGGGTTTTTATAAAAATGGGATTTAACCACGAAAATGGTTATGGATTAGGGTAAAAATCATAAGAGTTCATGGGGTTATGGATAACAACATTTATCAAAAATTTCCAGAATCCAGGCACGTGGGCCCGGGGTGAATTTTAGGAATTCTTCAATTTGGGTTAGAAAATCACCTTAATAGTTAGGATATGAACTTTTGAAGATGTATTGACTATTTTATATAATATTTGACTAGTTTCAAGTCATTTGGCACTGAATTGAGGGTTTAAACACAATCTTGGACCGGGAAGCAGGCTTTGAGACGAGCTAAGTCTCCTGTCTAACCTTCTAAGAGTGAATTTACCCCATAGGTAATTAAATTAATACTTGTGTCTAATTGCGGGGGCTATGTATGCACGAGGTGATGAGAGTCTGTGCGTAGCTACTAATTATGCTTATGTCTGGGTATTTTAGGACCAAATCATTAATTACTTGTAATATTTGCACCTACTTGTTAATTTATATGCCTAAATTATATTAAAACTTATTGGAAGAACTATAGAAGACTAGATTTCTCTTGCTTAAGCTTTCAGCAGATTATTTGACCTTAATTGGAAATTTTATTTCATCGTGTATTGGCCTTATTATAACACGAAAGCTAAATGGAAATAAAGTATCCTCCCTTCTTGTGGATCGGTCCGAACGCCTCAGTGGTGGAATAGATAAATCTATGGATCGTGTCGCACATCCCTCGGCAGTGTACACGTTATTCTCGATCAGGTCGTACGACCTCGGTATAATTCATGCTTAATAATACTCTGAGCCTAATCATATTTGATATTAAATTATGGTTGTGAGGTTACAAGTATAAATGACATGAATTTATTTGGAGTTTATTAATTTGTGAAAGAAGTTAATTGTCCCTGCTCGTTAGTGAGTTATTCTTGTTATTTATATACCCCATCTATTTCAGAATTTCTTTATTAAATTGTTAGCCCATAGTAAGTGTCGAAGTCGACCTCTCGTCACTACTTCTTCGAGGTTAGACTTGATACTTACTGGGTATATGTTTTTTATATACTCACTCTGCAGCATCCTAGAGTCTCTCCTTACTTTCATTTCTGTCTATTTTTATTTCAGACAGTAGCTAGAATTTTGTATAATCTATTAGTGCTCATACACTTGTGACATCGGGTCTTGGCACATGCAATAGTAGACTTTTGGTTTTGGTTTATTTATATGGTTATGATTTCACTCATCTTCTTTCATTTTATTTACTTTATTTTAAGTTTGTTGTCTCTTAATCCTTTAAATCAAGGAAAGTTTAATTACTCAAAAATTTATTAAAAAGGGAAATCAAGTGGTTAGTTCATGGTTGGCTTGCCTAGCGGTGGCGCTGGGCGCCATCACGGCCTATAATGAAATTGGGTCATGACACGTTAGTTCCACTTGTCTTTATTGGAAGATTACTATCATGTAAGAATTTGGTGGTATTCCTTTTACAACTGATTTGTGGGGAATCCATGTGCTCTTTAGGTAGAATAATACAATTATTTTTAACGTTATTGTTAATATTAGGAAAAACATGATTATTATTCGTAATTAACTCCACGTTGAATTTAAGGATATTTTTCGTATTTTTGGGAGTTTGTTGGATGAGAGAGTCCTTATCAACATATTTAAGTTTCTGTGTATTAAGGAACTTACATGTAGACGCATCAAATATTCTGACATTTATACTTGTGCTTTTGCTTGGTGTAGCTCCCACCTGCCCGCTTAGATTTGTAATTAGATTCTTTTTCTTGGGGAATGAGATTGTTCGCCACTCTCCATTGATAACTTCAGTGGGTGGTGAGTTTTGTCCTTCAACATTGGCTAATTGTGGGCTTTGTGTAGTTGAGTGGGGACACTTTAAGGAAGAGTGTCCTAGGCATCCACATAATTTGTATAAAATATCATAACCTTCATATAATATTATTTGCTTGTGTGATCCAATTAAAATATGGGATTGGAATTTTTGTTCTAATGGTAATTGTACACATAACCTTGCATAGCGGCCTCTAATTGTTGATGACGTGCATGTATCAATTTTTAGTAGTTTATCGATAGTGTTTCCAATCATTAAAAGTATGATTCCATCGTAAAACTCTGTTGGAAGCTGGGGCGATCAGACCCAAATAGTTGTGTAACTCTGACTTGCTCGTGTAGCCACGAAGTTTGGAGTCCATTTTTAAACTGACAGAAAGAAACCATTGATGAACCATGGTTCATTTTGAAGTGCTTTCCTATCATTTTCTTCCTTGATGAATTTAACAGTGTAATGATCTTCGCCAAGGTTTATCAGGGAAAAGTTCTCTGTACGTCTCCAAAGGGCTTGTACTTTTGTTTTTAGGTAATGATGGAGAACTCTTTTCCCTACTAATTTTATTATAATGGAAAATTTCCAAGGTTCATTAATGTGTTGTATATGGATTTGGTGTTTGTTGCACTACCATGAGTGAGGGGGAGCATTCAGTGTCGCTTAGATCTTCTAGTGTGTTTGGGATTTTCCCTAGCAGTTGTCCTTATACGAGTTATTTGATTCTAGTAAATTTTGATGAGAAGGGATAGTTTCAATATCTGGTGGTTATAAGTTTCCACCTTTTTGTTGTTTGCCTCGATCTTCTTCTCCTCGACTCAACTTGTTTTGTTAATTCCTCTAGCATCTTCATGATTGAGGTATCGGCCCCTGATTCATTCTCGTATGATTCCCTTGACACCTATTCGACCCTGTAAATGACTTCCAGGGACGGCTCGGGCGATATCCTCATTGGTGCATGATTCTTGTTTTGGAATTGGGCTATCGCTACTTGTTAATCCTACAACATCTCGAAAATCACCCAAAGGCTGGTCCCCCCCTCTTCGCCGCCATGTGTGCTTTGAGCGGCTGATCGAACATCCCTACGGATGTTACTCTCGGGATCAACGGCCAAATTTGCATTGATGTCCATATGCGAGTTGATGTCGATTTGATCTACACTCGGAACTCCAACGAGGCCAATTGGAGGTACATCATTACCTGGTGCTACGTTGTCATTTTCGTCGTGCTGATCGAAATAATTTTCCACGTGTAAGGGCGATGCCTGAGAGCTCGATATTTTGATCCTGGAATCAAAGATACTCATAAGAACTGGTGTAAAATAGTGTGTTATGAAAGTTAGTACTAGGTAATCACTATTATCCTTAACCCCATGGTGGGCGCCAAACTCTTTACCCTAAAAACGGATAACAATTTAATTTATATGCAATTTTAAGGATAGTGGTATATCTTGGTACAAATTAAGAGAATAAAATAATATTGAAATTGACGATAAAAGAAATAAATGCAAACCACGTGAATTATAACCTTGGCCCTCGAGTTTGATCACTCTTTAACCAAGAGATGTTTAAATTGATATGTGAACAGAGTAACAAGGTAATGGAAGTTAGAAATAATAGTATATTGATTTATGTTGCGTGAATTTGATGTGTTTTACGAATGATCAGACCCCCTTTTATATAATAGGAGAGTCCTACTCTTGATACAGTTATATATGAAGTAAGAAATCTCATGATTGACTAACTAATTATCCTATCATTAATACGTGCCGAGATCTCCGTTGTAATCTTCGCTAGATCGTGGATATTTCGTCTTTCTATTATTCAGCTTGGAAAATTTCCCTCGATCTTGTCTGATCTCAATTTTATTCGGTCCTAGGGGCTCGAGCTTGATGACATAACCTAAATTGAAGATATACCCTCGCACCTCGGTTAGATATGATTCGAGGTCGAACCTTAACCTATCATATGAATGCAACGACCCGACCGGTCATTCTGAGAGTTTAGCCCTGTTTCCCCCAATTCTGCTTTATTATATGTGGTTCAGCATCATTATGTTCTTTTTTCGGAAGTTGACTTATTGGTAAACGACCTCCGAATGTAGATTTTATGGTTCGGATAGCTTCGTTAGGTGATTTGGGACTTAGGAGTGTGTTCGGAATGTGGTTTTGATGTCCGGTGTAGAATTAGGCCTGAATTGGCGAAAGTTTTTTTTTGGTGATTTTTGGTCAGCAGTAGAAATTAGGCTATCGGGGTCGGGCTGGAATTACGAAAGTTGGAGTAGGTTCGTAATGTCATTTTGGATATGTGTGCAAATTTTCAGGTCAATCATATGTCTTTTGGATGGTTTCGGCATCTTTGGTGAAATTAAGAAATTCCAAAGTTCATAGGCTTGAATTTGATGTGATTTTGGTGTTTTTGCGTTGTTTTTGGTGTTTCGAAGGCTCGACTATGTTTGAATGATATTATGGGATATGTTGGTAGGTTTGGTTGAGGTCCCGGGGGCCTCGGGTGTATTTCGGATGCTCAAACAAGCACTTTTGGTATTTGGGAGATTGCGGTTTTCTGGTGTTTTAGCAGCAGTGGTTTGTTCATTGCAATCGTGTGAGTTTACTCGCGGTCGCATAGAGTAAAGATTGAGTCAGGCAGAATTGTTCTATGCGATGGCATAATAAGGTTTGTGATCGCATAGGTTGGGAAGTCTCGAGCAGTGCGGTCGCGTGGTTCTTTATGCGATCATGTAGGTGTTTTGAGGTGCGTGAGAGGGATGGATGTTTGAGCTATGCAAGAGCATGTGTGGGTATGCGAACGCATAGAATGGGTTTTGGACTGTGCATCGCGAATGCATAGTTGGAAATGCGATCGCACTGAGGAAGGGCAGCTGGGCAGAATCATTTAAGCATCAAACGAGGGTTTGGTCTATTTTTGCAAAAAAAACTCATTTGAGAGCTCGAGAGAAGGTGGAGATTGAAGAAATATTCAGTATAGTTCTTGAGGTAAGTCTTCTTCCATCATATTTGGGTTAATTTCATGAATTTATCTTGATTTTCACCATGCAATTTGAGGAATTAAGTAGAAAATTTGGGAAAATGGGAGGAAAAATTTGAAAATTTCTTTTGGTGATTTAAGTGGGTAATTGTGGTCCTATTTTGATGTTCTTGGTATCTATGGACTCGGGGGAGGATAAGGGTTCGTGTGATGTAATTTTTATCAGATTCCAAGACGTGGGCCCAGGGCCTTGATTTGGCAAATTTTGGGAATTGCGCCTAATTTTGATAATTTTCGATTGGGGTTCGTCTCCCTAGCATATTTTGATGTTACTGATCTATTTTTTGATAGAATCAGAGCATTTGGGAGCCGATTCGAGGGCAAGAGCACCACAAAATAGTTTTTGGGCTGTTTTTAGGTAAGTAACGATTGTAACTCTAAACCTGAGGGTATGACCCTAGTATTGTATATTGTTTTGGTAAATGAGGTGAAGCACATGCTAGGTGACGAGCGTGTGGCTGGGCATAGATAGGGATTGTGAACTGGTCCATCCCGTTGCGACTATTAAGCCGCGTATTCGATTTGAAACCTTACGACATCCTGTACTTAAGAAGTTTATACTTGTTTATGGGTTGTGAGCCATGTTTGGGGCCTTGTGCCGACCTATTTAGACCCTCAGAGGTACTTTTACACTATTCTCACACTATCCTGATCAAACATCTCTGAACTCAGTCATGTTTACCACTTGTTGTTATTTTCACTGTTATCACACTATTTTGAAACTCTGAGATGTATTTTGGGCTGAGTCCCATGAGTTGAGATGAATTGGCCGAGTGGCTTGTGAGGATGATTGAGTGAGGCCTAGTGCCGAGTATGTGAGGATAGTTATGGATCGGGCTGCACACCGCAACAATATATATGTTATATATTATATATGGATCGGGCTGCATACCGCAGCAATATATATGTATTATATATGGATCGGGATACACGTCGCAGTAATATAGATCATATATTGGATCGGGCTGCACGTCGCAGCGATATAGCACTTGGGCTGAAGAAGCCCCTCCAAGAGTTTGTACACCCCCAGTGAGCGCAGTCGACTGTTATATGGATCGGGCTGCACGCTGCAGCGTATGTAATATGGATCGGGTTGCACGCCGCGTCGTATGTTATATGGATCGGGCTGCATGCCGCAGTGTATGTTAAATGGATCGGACTGCACGCTGCAGGAATATATATATATATATATATATATATTTATGTATATGATATTAGATCGGGCTGCACGCCGCATCAGTTGTTACATGGTACCTGATGAGTGAGAGTGCTGAGTGTGAGCATTGACTTATGAGAGTAGAGTAACGAGTGACTAAGAGGCTTGCCCGAGAGGCTTTATTTGTGATCAACATTGTGCCCGAGTGGCTGGTATTTCTATGAAGCTACTGTTTACACTATTCTTTCCACTGAGCCTCTGATGATAATGTTGGATAAATGTTTCTATACGAGATTTTTAAATGGAAACGGGAGTTTTGTGAAATCTTTGGTAAATGTGGACCCTTGACTTGATCTATTACCTTTACTGGTACTTATTTTATGAAACAATAAAGTTTAAATGCTCGTCACTGCACTCATGTTTTTAGATACTTTGGTTACTTACTGAGTTGGCATACTCATATTACTCCCTGCACCTTGTGTGCAGATTCAGGCATCAGGTCAGAGCGATGGTTGAGCTACCCCATTTGGAGCATTGTTCAGAGATTGTGAGGTAGCTGCTCGACATCCGAAGCCTACTCTGACATTTTACTTTACTTCCCAGACTTGTTGTAGTAGAGGATTTTTATTAGACTGTATAACTTCTTAGATGCTCATGACGGTTGACTCCAGATGTTGGGACTGTGCTTAGATGTTCTAATCATTTTTATTGTTTTGAAATGCTTAAGAAACATAATTATTATGAAAATTCGGATATTTGATGTATTAAAAGGAAAATTATATTATTATTTTCAATAAATTGGCTAGCCTAGTATCACGATAGGGGCCATCACGGCCAGTTTCGATTTGGGGTCGTGACAAGTTGGTATCAGAGCGCTAGGTTACATAGGACTCATCGGTCATGAGCAGTTAGTAGAGTCTTGCAGATCGGTACGGAGACGTCTGTACTTATCTTCGAGAGGTTGCATAACCCTTAGGAAAATCTTACATTCTTGAATTCTTGTCGTGCGAATCCATTTTATTCATCCAGGAGCATAACTCTTGATTTCTTTCCATGTATTCGAACGCGCCCGAGAGTTCTTGGTATCAGTTGTGCATCAAGGGTTTTTGACTCCCATGGATGAGATGTGATTTTGGCATGTTGGTAATGGGCCAGTCTGGAGGACTTGAGGCCGGATTCATTCTGTGGCTTGAGTTCTAAGATTTTGATTGTGTGAGCCGTGCATTTGGGGACTTATTTGTTCGTTGGTGTGCTTATTGATGGGACTTTGTGACTGGATGTCTATGTGGTGAGTATGATTTGAGGGTGAGATGTGTTCATATTGTTTGATTGTGACAAAAAGGGATGGGTCGTATATGTAGCAAGAACTATTGAGTGTTCGACTTCTGTCTGGAGTTGGCACATGGCCTCGAGTCATGAGCGTATGGGAAGACTTCTTATGTTGTTCAGTTGTGGAGTGAAGTGGATCCTTCTGTTGTGTTATGAGTTCCTGATGATGTCTTTTGGGATGATCATTTCCACTGTAGCGTTTATGTATTTGATTAACGGTGTATTCCATCCGTACTAGCACTCCTTTGTTATTGTATTCATTGATGGCACCCTGGCGTTTACACGTAGCCAGGGGTAGCATACACATTATTTGAAGACGATATCATAATGATTCAGTGAGGAGAAGCTCTATGCAAGGTTCTCCAAGTATGAATTTTTCCTTAGTTCAGTAGCATTCTTGGGACACGTGGTGTCCAGTGAGGGTATCCATATGGTCAGACGTGTGTGGGTAGAGCTTCCAGAAGCTCAAGATTCTTTGACCACCGCTCCAGTGTTAGTTCTGCCATCAGCCTCAGGTTCTTATACCGCGTGTTGTGATACCTCGAGGGTAGGAGTTGGTTGTGTTTAGATTCAGAAGGGTGTAGTGATTGCGTGATAGTTATGGTCTTCAGAAGTGTATAGAGAGATATCATTTTGAGGCTAAGCAGGCAGGGCTATCTCCTACGGGTTGTCTTGGGGTGTGTGATCCTTATGTTGTTCTATAGTGAGTTCTCTTCTACCAGTAAATGATATATGTTGCAATTTGAGTTTAGATCACTTGTGGAAGTTGGCATGACTATTATAATGGTGAATGCGAGATTTGCATATGACTTAAGTTGTTAGACGGGTTGTGTTATTATGGGTGTTGTGAGTTATTGGTTGTCTTGATCGCTAGCTTTGAGCCAAGTGGGGGAGTCTGTTAATGATAAGTTGATTGCACGATTATGTGTTGTATTGGTTTCAGTTCGAGGTATATTGGTGAATCAGTTATGACCTGCAGATGTGGGGTCTGGGAATAAAACTAGTAATTGAAATTTCTTCGATACGGGTTGTAATGTACTCTATGGGTAAATGGATTCTATGGAATGATTGAGAGGTAATTGTAAAAGGTGTAGTGTGTTCAGTGTATGAATTTGCTTGTGCCTTCAAGTGAGTGGATTACTTTCCTTGTATGTTAGTGCGCAAACGGGTCATGTCACTTCTGTCTAATTGGTCAGTGTAATTGAGATTTATGTTGGAGGGTGTTTATGAGGTAATGAGTTTTTACATGTGTTTCTTGGCAATGCTCTTGGATTTTGGTGACATGCGTAGCTTGGTTGAGTTTGAAGGATTTAGTACTGACGGTTAAGTGTTGTGCAAATGGGATTCGGATAGTTCTTGATGGTTTCTACCACAGTTAAAGATGTGTATTTTCTACAGGCGTGAAGTGCAGGTGATCTGTAGTCATTTTTGCTTCTCAATGGGATCAAATGGAAGTTGCTGGCTAGTTGGTTATGTAGTTGCTTGTGGCTCGGAGGGGATCATGAAGTTCCAATATTTTTCCTAGGATGGCATGGAGTATGCCGTGTGTTGGGTAGATTTGGGATTTGCATATGTGAGGTCCCGGTTCAGTTCTGGAAGGAAGGTAAAAACAAAATTTCTTAGATAGCATCGGCAGTTCCAGACGACTAGGTAGATGATAGCACTGTTGGGTGGCTTGATGAGCGTATACATTTCAGAAAGGTCATGTGTGGAGTTAAGGGTACTTCATTGGTAATTCGACACTCTTTTGTTGGATTCGACTGCTGATATTCAAGGTTGCTTGGTAACATAGAAGGATAATGAGGGTATCCCTCGTGGGCTGATTGAGTATTTGGGATGTGTCATGTTTTCGAGCGGTGGAATTGAGATCAGATATAGTAATCTGTGCGCTTCATGGACTTCGAGAATGAGAGTTCTCATAAACAGGTTATTTTGTGATAGTGAACTGTGCAGATGCGAGCAAGCTAGTCGGATGTTAGTATGTACCATGGTTCAGTCATTGTGAACTTTCCGTGAGTTATCTATCTGTTCTGAGTGACCAGAGTTGATTTAGGGTTATTGGTAGGCCAGTATGGGTGTGTGCACCGGGTTGGAATTGTTGGCTCCGAATTTGTATTTTTGAGGAATGTACCGTTCGATTGTCATTGAGTTTATTCATATTCTGGTGATCTATGAGTTACCCTTCGGTGTTGTGAGGAGAGGTGATTGTTCGTTATATGCACTTATGGTGCGAATTTATTTGGTCTTTATAACAGGATCTGAGTAAGGTACGTAATTGAGTATTGCGAGGTTGAGACGTATTGGTTATGTTCTTTCTGATTCGTGTGGCATCGTATTGTCCGGTTTCTCCCGTGGTTATGGAAATGCACTTTGAGTAATTGATGTCTAATTGCGCATGGCTATGGATTTTGGGCAAGGTGGCTTGAAATATTTCATGTGGACCAGCGTTTGGATGAGATCGCGCAGTGTAGCAGAGTTATGTAGGGGTATGACCTTTGGTATTGGGTTCTTGTGTTTTGATTTTTACGATGTGTGCCCGACTTTTAGCATGATGTTGTGATGGTAATTGATGGTAGGATAATCCTCCCGTGTGATTCTTTCATATAATGTGATTACATTGGGATGTTGCTATTGAGTGCACGAGTTGCACAAGTGATGGCTTCGAATTTTATCAATGTGTCATGTCATCAGAGTGGTCGTTTTGGATGAGAAGAGGTCATTGGACCTAGAATGAATATTGTTGGAATTGCCTACAGCATAGTTGGAAGGATAAATATAGGGAGTCGTCTTAGAAATTCGCTATAATTCCTATTTGGGTAGGGGAGCATCATGTCAGACTGATCGAACGAATGGTTGCTAGTTCTAGGTGTTTCTTTCATCATCGGCAGTATATAAAATTGTTAGAGCAAGGCATTTCTTGATAAGAGGGTATGTACCGGTATTGGGTTGTTCTGGGCAGCTATTGTGATTGGGATTTATCGCTATGGGTGTTCGAGTCATGCGCTGTATTATGTGATTTCATCTGGGGTGCGTATATGGCTTGATCCAGCATGTTCAGGCCTGTTCAGTTTATAGTTGTGGAATTTTGATCTTGTATATTACATCAGAAGTGGAAATCTGGTTCTAAGGTTTATGGGTCATGTCGGATTTTGAAAGTTCAACTGTGTTGTGCTATTGGATCTATATGGGATAGGGTGACGTGGGATCACCCCCCAGTATGTGCATGGTAGTCTACGCGGTAGTTTGAGGGTGTTGGAGAAAAACTCTTGGCACGTTCGAGGACGAAGGTATGTTTAACTAGGGGAGGATGTAACGACCTGGCCTGTCGTTGCAAGAGTTTAGCCTCTTTTACCCCGTTTCTGCTTCATTATATGTGGTTCAGCTTCATTACTTTGTGTTAGATTGGTTGGCTCAGGTTCGGAGCGATTTTTGGGAGGGAAATGGGATACTTAGTCTCTTATCCTTGTTCAATAGTGGAAAAAATCAACCGGAAGTTGACTTATTGGTAAAAAACCTCGGAATGTAGATTTTATTGTTCTGATAGCTTCGTTAGGTGATTTGGGACTTAGGAGTCTGTACGGAATATTGTTTTGATGTCCGGTGTAGAATTAGGCTTGAATTAGCGAAAGTTAGTTTTTGGCGATTTCAGGTCGGCAATGGAAATTAGGCTATCGGGGTCGGGATGGAATTCTGGAAATTGGAGCAGGTTCTTAAAGTCATTTTGGATATGTGTGCAAATTTTCAGGTCACTATGTTTTGGATGGTTTCGGTATCTTTGGTGAAATTTAGAAATTCAAAAGTTGTAGGGCTTGAATTTGATGTGATTTTGGTGTTTTTGCATTGTTTTTGGTGTTTCGAAGGATCGACTAAGTTTGAATGATTTTAAGGGATATGTTGGTAGGTTTGGTTGAGGTACCGGGGACTCGGGTGTATCTCGGATGCTCAAATGGGCACTTTTGGTCTTTGGGAGATTGCTGGTTTTTTGGTGTTTTAGTAGCAGTGGTTTGTTCATTACTATCATGTGAGTTCATCCGCGATCGAGTAGAGTAAAGACTGGGGTAGGCAGAATTGTTCTAAGTGATCGCGTAATAAGGTTTGCGATCGCATAGGTTGGGCAGTCTCGAGCAGTGCGGTCGCGTGGTTCTTTGTACGATCGCGTAGGTGTTCTGAGGTGCATGATATGGATGGATGTTTGAGCTATGTGAACGCGTGTTTGGGCATGTGAGTGCATAGAGTAGGTTTTGGACTGTGCATCATGAACGCATAGCTGGAAAAGCGATCGCACAAAGGAAGGGCAAGCTGAGCAGAATCATTTAAGCATCAAACGAGGGTTTTGGTCTATTTTTGCAAAAACTCATTTGAGAGCTCGGGAAAAGGTGGAGATTGAAGAGATACTCAGTAGAGTTCTCTAGGTAAGTCTTCTTCCATCGTATTTGGGTTAATTTCATGAATTTGTCTTGATTTTCACCATGCAATTTGAGGAATTAAGTAGATAATTTGGGAGGAAAATTTGGAAACTTCTTTTGGTGATTTGAATGGGCAATGGTGGTCGGATTTTGATGTTCTTAGTATGTACGGACTCGTGGGAGGATACCGAAATATCCCGTCAATCCAGTTACCAAGTCATTAAATGTCTGTTCATTGGTGGTCAGCCACTATGGGTTCTGAGCCGACATCAGCAAGCAATAAGTACCCTAATTTCCTTCATTCAAACTTTGCGTTCAAAGCTCCTCCTATTCTTGTTTTTTTTCAAAAAATTCGTTGTTGCAACTCTTGCACCCAAATTTCTTGAACCTTTTACAAACAGCATGCCTTCCCAATTCCCCTTTCTTCTGTTCTACAATGGCAAAAACTTCTAAGACTGTACCGCAAAAGGAGGTCATCTTTTCATCATGACCCATCGACGACGAGGCTACGGCCGAGCCTCACCCTGAGGAGTTTGTTCCGGTAGGGTGCCCTACCATTGTCTATTTTAAGGTTGAAAAGACTTCCTTGGTACAGGGTGAATGTGAGCCAGTATCGAGGTACATATGCACGATCACTGATGATCTCCTCACCAAGGTTAAAGAGGACTGTAACTGGAAATAAACATGTGGTGGTACATTCACCCGAGGAATCGATCACTACCCACATGGAGGGTTTCCTAAGTGTTTACACTTATTCCTTCACATTAGCTCCCTTAGACCCTATCATCATTTCCTTCTGCAAGAGGTATGACGTGACTCTTGGCAAGATCCATCCTTCCTTCTGGAGAATAGTGATTCTCCTCTGATTCTTTGTCAACAAAATCAAGGGGTCCCTTCACCCTCGATCACCTTATGCGTCTGTACAGTCCCCGACTCTATCGGGGGGTGATCAAGCTTGCTTACCAGGCCAGTAAGGCCACATTCTCGAATATAGATGAGGCTCGAGAACGAGGCTAGATGGGTCGTTTAGTTAGAATAAGGACCTTAGATCTGATCCCGACCGAGGACATGCCATTTCCCGAGAAGTGGAACATGAAACGTAAGTACTACTTTGCCTTGAAGATTCAATGTTGTTTTTTTTCCTCTTACCTCTTTTCTTACTGATGTTTTTGGTGTTTCAGCAGTGTCCCAGATGTCGTACGTAGTTCCTGAACTCAAGGAATGGGTCGAGGGCACTCTATCACAGAGATCATATACCGAGCGTGCTTGGATGGAATTATCGAAGGGTCGATGGGAGGCCCGTAATCATGGTAAGCTTCCTTTCCTGATGTAATAATATTTAATTTCCTCCGTTTGCTGTCGAATTCTTATCCATTTTTTCTTATAGGCCTCCCCAAGGATGTTGCTATGAGGCCTCCATCCGGTGATGAGGACGTGCCTCTTGATTCCCCTGCTCCGAGGCAGAGTGATACAAAAAAGAATTGCTTTGAGTTCCCCGAACTTGGAAAAGAAAAAATCGAAGAAGAGGTCGCGCATGCCCAAGGGAAATATCGGCGCTCTATCCTCGGACTCAATCCATTGGCTGAGGGGCGAGTCTGAAGAAGAAGAATAAGAAGAAGAAAAAGAAGAAGGAGGAGAAAAATCCAAGTTGGTGGCTCGCGTGCGGGCAGGTGTCGTGATTCAAGGGCCCTCCGAACCAGAGGAGGTCGATGAAGGAGTTTTGGACGAAGCTCCCGAACTAGAAGAGGTTGAGACCACTCTGCCCCAAGCTAGGGGGTTGAGAGAGAGACCGGGGGCGACACTTCTCGGCCAGAGGGAGGTACCCCGAGAGACGATCTTAGGTTGATCGGCATTACCGGGTCCCCTCAGATTTAAGACGCCATAATATGCGAGGACGGTTTGTTAAAGAGTCGTTCTTACAAGGGGCCTTAGGGGGGATACTGATATCCATCTCTTCCTAGACAAATTAGAGTCCACTGCTTCGGAAGATGTCACACGGATTAGATTCCACATCTCGCCCAATGTCGTCATCCACTGGGTCTTCATCGAGCTCAAAACTGGTGACCGAATCCCGCCCCCAAGTGTTTACCTCGGCCACAGGCGGTTGATAAATTTCTCTGTCTTGGAGGATGCTCAGGTTTTCTCTGCCCCCGTGGGGGTTGCTAGCTACCTCAGGTGCTTGGTGACCAAAGAAGACCAGGTAGTGATGGATGCAGTGGAAGCACCCTGCCTATTCAATAAGTCCCAACATGTTTTGAATCGGGTAACTTTGAGAGTTACATCATTTACTTATTTTAGATTTGAAGTTGTAAATAATCCTAACACCTTTCTTCATGCTTGCAGGCCTTGGTATTGCACCGTGAATCTTTTCTCTGAATCCCCGAGGATTTAACCCAGCACGAGGTTGAGGTTTGGGAGCTCACCGAGAAGAGAGATACTTACAAGCTTCTGAGTGAGAAGCTTCAAGTCGAGCTAGAAGAGACTCGGAAGGAGCATGCCGGTTTGGTCTAATAGATAATACGAATATTCGATCTTATCGATGATGATTTAGACAATTTGGATAACAACCCGAAACTACAGGCCCAAAAGAGAATTGACCAGATTGGGTAGCTTCAGGTAGAGGTGGACGTTGTGAAGGCTGAGGCTGAAGAATGGATGAAAAATATGGACCATCTAGCGTCGGAAAAAGAAACTTCCCGGGCACAGTTGGCTTCTGCCGAGATTCAGCTTCGGTATGCAAAGGAGAAAAACTTTTTGCAGGCCAAGAGGATCGAGGAGCTCTAATTTGAGCTTAACTCGGCTATTTCTTGCAAAGAGAGCATGGATAAGGAGCTTGAGGTGGCCAAATCGTAGGGCGCTTGTAGCCAATACCAAGGTCGATGCTAGGGTGGCCTGATGACGTCCAAATCCACTGCTAAATAGTAAATTGACACAGTCGGATGCAATATAAATTACCCAACTATGAGTCGGGGTCGAATCCCACAGAGAACAATATGTAGGTTATTAGGAATGTAAGAGAATTATCACTTGTTATGCAATGCCAAACACTTAGAATTTGATTGTGAAAATATTTATACCTAAATGTGAAAATGTAAACTAACCTAGAAAGCAAGTAAAATGATCAATGGCTACAAGTATGGATGCATCGGGATTTACACTCAAGTAACGATCTAATTTATTTCATGATTTAAAAAATATGAGCGAGTTTAGGTTAGTTAGCCTCGGGTAATAATTCTATATTAGCTTCTTCCGAATACTAACAAGACTTCCTAATTGAA